>JAZGLO010000929.1:0-41118 GCA_036873155.1 Biomphalaria sudanica | reverse complement strand
GTTTTTTTTCTAACATTTTTTATTCGCATTTTTATGGCTGGCAAAAATGTCGTGATTAGGAAGTGTACGCTTGTAGCATGCTCGGGAAAAGGAACTACAGCTCCGGATTTACGACAGGCCTCAAAATCAAAATATACACTTTTTGAAACTGAAATATACATATTGAATTTTTTTTTTTAAAGAAAATGGAGATTAAATTTACAAAAACTCAATTTCTCTCTTCTAAAATGTAGTATGCTTTTAGATATAAATATAAGTATTTTCATTCATAAGTGAATCTTATAATAAAGCTTATTTAAATATTAGACACCGTAAACTTTGTAAAAGATCTTTCATGAAAGGCAAATTCTATTTTTATCAGATAGAGATCTATATGTTGTCATCGACAATGAATAGCATGCATGACTAGATTGACACATAGAATGCGTACGACGTAGCTATCTTTTTTTTTTTTTTTTTTTTTTTTTTTGAAGTAAAATATTTAATACCGGTAGAATCTATATCAGATAAGATAATTGTGCATATTTTCAACTTGATTTGAGAATGGAAGAAATGACGTCTACAAGATTTGTACCAGGCATATAAGGAAAACAACCGGCCAGCCTCCCCCATTTTTTTAAAATACATGTTGGCCTACTTCATAGTTATTATTTTTTAACAGTACAGTATTAGTATACCCGGTATCTATCTATCTATACAGAGAGGAGAGATACCGTACTAAATCAAGGAATCTGGGGATTTTTGTATATATAATTCTCGGGATATAAAAAATTACTCTGAAGTGCTCTTCTTTGTTTCTATCGCGGGAAAGTTCATAGGCGCATTGAAATCTTGCCTTCTAATTATTTATCACTAGGTCTAGTACTCTAGATCTAGTTTATATTCTAGATTAGATCTCTGATCTATATCATACTAATCATGGTATACATTATGACTTAACTTACACTTAGATCTAATCTACTTACAGTACTTTTACTATTATGATAAATTATCTAGATCCTGGTCACTATAAATATAATATATATTAAATGGACTATAGTGAAAATGTCAGAAAAACTGATGTATTTGATAGTACCGTATCTATGACTACATTGATAGATCTTTAGACTGAGAATAGGTGTGAATTTAATTAAATCTAGATCATAGATCTTTTTAATAAATGTATCGTGGGTGTAGAGAGGGGGGGGGAGACTGACTTTCATGATTGATTTTTTGCTTTGATTTTGTTTATTTTAGGTGAGATTTTAATACTAAACCATCATTTACCCCAGCGCAGCCAAGGGGGGTTGAGTTTAAAACCCCTACCAGGGGATTTTGGAGTTAAATTCCCCTCTTCTATAAAACAAAGCAATGCAAACGACAATCCCCAAATGCCAAGAAGAACATAGCTAAGGAAGATTTTTATTTTAAAACCCCTTCCCAAATTTACTATAAAACCCCCTCTTCAGTATAAAAAAGCAAATTACACACTGAAAGTGCTATGGGCGTAGCCAAAGGAGTAAATTTGAGTTTAAACCCCCCTCTGAAATTTACTATAAAACTCCCTCTTCAATATAAAAAAAGCAAATTACACACTGAAAATGCTATGAGCGTAGCCAAATGGGTTTTGAGTTTAAACCCCCTTTCAGCAGGGTTTAAGCTAAAAAAATACCTCTTCAATATAAAAAAAAAAGAAAATTACAGTCCAAATTCTATGAGTGTAGCCAAAGTGGGTTTTGAGATCCCCCCCCCCCCCCCCCCCCCCAGTGGGGTTTGAAGCTAAAATAATACGTCATCAATATAAAAAAAAAGCAAATTACACACTAAAAAATCTTTGAGAGTAACCAAAGGGGTTTTAAATTTAAACCCACCTTCAGAGGAGTTTGAAACAAAAAAATACCTCATCTATTTAAAAAAATTACACACTCAAAATGCTATGAGGCTTTTGAGTTTAAACCCCCCTTCATTGGGGTTTGATGCTAAAAAAAAATACCTCTTCAATATAAAAAAATGTAAATTACACACTAAAATTCTTTGAGCTTAGCCAAGACAAAAGGGAGTTTAAACCCCCTCCTCCAGATGGCTTTTTTTTTTAGTTTAAAACCACTCCAGGTGTTTTTGAGTTTTCCCCTACAGAGATTTTTGAGTTTAAAGCAAACTACACTCACTAAATTCTATGTTTGAAGCTAAATAGGGTTTTGAATTTGTTAGTTTAAAACCCCACAACAGATGATTTTGATGATAAAACTTCCCTTTTCGATATAAAATCTAAAGCAAACTACAGTCACCTAATTGCAAGAGCGTAGCCAAGAGAGGTTACAAAGTTTGTACCAGTGGCTGGACTCCATTAATAAAGTGCAGTGGATAGTCATCTGTCGAAATTGAAAAAGACTGAATGTGGCTCAACAAAGATGGCTAAGACGGATTTTAGGAGTCAGTTATAGAGATCGGGTCTCAATTCAAGGAAATGTGGGAGTCGACCCCTTGGTAAGGTTGTGATAGAGCATCACATGAGGTTTGCCGGACATGTATTCAAACAAAATGAATTACACATAATAAGAGTTGCAATGACATTGAGGCCATTACGAGGAAATCGCAAACAGGAACATCCTAGTACAACTTCACGCCACACTTTCATAGAGGTCCTCAGAGCAGGTGGGAAAAGGCTTCAGACATTGCCAGTGACATATTTTTGTGGAAACAGCTTGACGCCCAATGTGCCGAACAGCACAGGAGGATCTAAGTCAGTAAGAATAGCGCAGGTTTTGTAATAAAATTCTTTAATAGCAGAATAATGCACTGTAGATACCTCAGAATATGCATTTTTTAGGCTTTCAATACCAGAAATAGTGCTTGGCTGCGGAGCTTCGCCCCGTGCTGGGGGAGCTCACAAGGGCAGGGAGTCTACAAATTTTCCATTAACTCCAAGAAGAACCTATTCTAGGGTATAATAAACGTCTTCCGAAAGAATGAAGAGTCAGAATGAAATAAAGATTAATTATATATATATACACACACACATATATATATTATTTGCCAGGGGGAGAGAAAATCCATCCCCCACCTCGAAAAAAATTCCTGGCTTTGCCCATGAAATGTATATATAATATAATCCATATTGCTGGTCTAGATCTTACATCTTGGTTAGACATTATTGCTATTACTGATTTAGATTTTGATTACAATCTCTATATTATATTTATATAGAGAGAGTTCTGGACTAGTGATTTAGTTAGTAAAGCTTAAATCTCTAATAAATTAATATAAAATATAACTTAATTTACATGTCATGGATAAGCATGATGTTTCTAATCTAATTTCTTTTTAGAAAAAGGCTGTAACTGAAAGTTATTTTATAAACTAGAGCTAGGCGTAGACAATGTTTAAATGTATATTCTGCTTATTAATAGGATATTACATTATAATTAATTAATTTTTGTTTTCTCAGTTATGTTAATGTGTGAAATAAATAAGTGTATCTGTGAAAATGACAAGTTCTAGTGGAACAACTCAATGTGAACAAATCACTATTCAAGTCAAGAAAATCAACCATGAGTCTTCAAGTTTTCCCTATTCTGGTCGAGAGGGACAAGTTGCTTGCTGTGTTGGTCAAAAAGTTTACATTTTTGGTGGAGTAGAACAGGGTCAAGGAAATGAACCCAAAGAAACTAATGAAATGATTGTCTTTGATATGAGTAAGTTTTTTGTTTATGTACACTAAATGACTTTAATTTAATCAAGTGTAGAAATTTGCTTTAGTACTTTCCCTTTGTACAAAGTAATACCTGCTGCTTATTTTTTTTTTTTAAGTTTTCAACTCTTAACTCTTTCTCTCCTAATCGACTATACTATCGTTGATTTTGACCTCATTAAATTAAATCAATGTTGTTGTTTTTTTATTTGACTTTGAATTATATAAAAAGAGCATGCATTTCCCTTTAATTCTATACCAAATACAACGTTTTCTGATAACAAACAACAAAGCTATTGAAGCCCAATCATAACAGGGGTAGTGAAATAGTAATGAGCAAATGAAGAATTCCTTCAAAACGTGGAAAAATAATTACAGAGAGAAAGAGTTAAGGTCCAAAAACTGTTGGTCATTTTCATATGCAAGCTAATCTTATATTTTTTTATTTTGATGTGTAAGCTCCAGGTTACGTTCAAAACACAACTCTTTATCTCCGTAATTATATTCCACGTTCTGACGAAATTATTAATTAAATCCGATTGTAGTGCACTAACATGCTCTAATTATAATGGCATAACTTTTTTATTTACAATCATAGAATAATGTTTTTGACATTGAATTAAAGGAAAATGAATGTTCTTTTTAGATATTACAAAATCAAGTGTATAAATTGAAGTGTTATTTTTTCTTTGCTTTATGAAAAGTAAAAATGAAAATCTGAAAACTCACCAATGGACGACAAAAAATGTAATCCAATCACATAAGAAGATCATTTCTATTCCAAACTGAATTAAATGCTATTGTTTTATAATCCTTATTCATATTTTCATGAAATAGAACCACTAAAACAATAAATAAAACTCATGGAGTACTAAACTGGAGCACATTATCCAAGGTCACCACCATAGAAAATTTATGAGAAAAAAACAAAAAACTTGCAACAAGTTCCGGTAAGAAAATAATTACACTGCACATGATATATTTCAAAAAGTAATTCATTGCTGTTTATATAATGTTTACCTGAACAAAAAACAACTTCCATGTTTTAACTGTGGTATTAAAATTAATCCATATGGATGTGCAGGACGTAACGACGAGTCTAATCCATCATTGTAGTCGAGGCCAGAAATTTATCAATTTAGAAACTGGTTTCCATTTTGTAAAAATGGATGCCCTGCATGCTGGAGTGTTTATTTTTATTATGTAGACTGCATAACTCTTTATTGCATCAATGAGATTGTCAACAATTGCGGAATCTAGTAGAGTAAAGCTCAGTTGACTCAGAATTGAGTAAGCTCATGTTGACACTTCTATATATACCACATTGGCTGAAGTATATCTAGACTTACTGGAAGGAATAAATCTAAAATTGCTTTCTGTTTTAGTACTTATGGAATGTGCATACTCCAGCAAGATGCAAGCAAGATGTGTCACCCTGATCTCCAGATACAGTTTGCGGAATCTTTTGAACGCGAGTATAAAAATATCTCTGGAAATACAGCAACAGAAAAATGAGAACACCTCAAGTCCACCATACAAAAAACTTCCCTGGAAATCTTTGGAAGAAAAATTACAAAAAAAAAATGATTGGTTCGACTCTAATTTTAGCACCTGTCATCAGAGCAAAGAGAGATGCACTCGCTACTTACTAGGCAAAACCTAGCCAACACAACCTGTTAAATCTGAAAGGAGCTAGAGGACAGCAAGGATCTGTGCCAATGAATACTGGGTAGAGCTCAGTGAGAATATTCAGCTCACAGCCCAAGTGGGCAACATAAGAGGGATGTACAAAGGAATCAAAAAGGCCCTCGGACCCTCCCAAAACAAGACAGCACCTCTTAAATCAACCACTGGGGAAATTATCACAGACAAGTGCCAACAAATGCACAGATGGGTTGAACATTACTCTGAGCTCTAGGCCACAACAAGCTCAGTCTCTGACTCAGCCCTTAAGGCCATCATACAATTACCCACTATGAACGAGCTAGATGAAACAACCACCCTTTCAGAGCTCAACAAAGTCATAGACAACATTGCTGCCCGCAAAGCACCTGGATGCGATGGTATCCCCCCAGATCTTCTAAAACAATGCAAAACTACTCTAATCCAACCTCTACACGAACTGCTTTGCAAATGTTGGCAAGAAGGTGCTGTGCCACAAGACCTGCGGGATGCTAAAATCATTACACTGTATAAGATCAAAGGTGACAGAAGTGACTGCAACAACTGCAGGGGAATCTCCCTCTTAAGTATTGTAGGCAAAGTCTTTGCTTGAGTGATACTTCCCAGGCTACTAAAACTCGCTGATCGGGTCTATCCAGAATCACAATTCGGCTTTCGCTCAGGGAGATCCACGATTGACATGATCTTCTCCATCTGCCAACTGCAGGAAAAGTGCAGAGAACATAGGATTCCTTTGCACATTGTGTTTATTGACCTGACAAAGGCCTTCGATCTTGTTAGCAGAGATGGCCTCTTTAAAATTTTACAGATAATATGCTGTCCACCCAAGCTACTGAATGTAATCATATCTTTCCATCAAAATATGATGGGTACAGTGCAATTCAACGGTGCCAGCTCTGAAAGTTTCAGTATAAACAGCGGAGTTAAACAAGGATGTGTCCTGGCCCCAACCCTCTTTGGAATACTATTTTCACTGCTAATTCACAACGCGTTTGACAAATCCACCAAAGGCATCTATCTCCATTCCAGGTTTGATGGCAAACTCCTAAATATTGCCAGACTGAGGGCCAAAACTAAAATCAGAGCCACCCTCCTAAGAGATATGCTATTCGCGAATGATGCAGCGGTAGTGACACACACGCAAGAGGAACTTCAGTCACTAATGTCCCGCTTCTCTCAGGCCTGTAAAAAATATGGCTTGACTATTAGCACGAAGAAAACAAATGTTAGACCACCTGCTACAGCACCACCCTTCATCCTTATTGACGATAACAAGCTGGACGCCGTAAGCGAATTCTGTTATCTGGGATCCACAATTACAGATGACCTGTCTCTAGAAGAGGAGATAAAAAAAACGCATAGGGAAGGCTGCCTCGACCTTCGCTAGACTCAGGCCAAGAGTTATGGAAAACCATAAGCTAACTACAGTGACCAAAATGGAAGTTTTCAAGGCATGCGTTATGAGTACACTGATGTATGGCAGTGAATCATGGACTACCTACGCAAAGCAAGAGAGAAAATTCAACTCATTCCATTTGAGATGTCTCCGTAGGATCTTGAATGTCACATGGAAAGAAAAAGTGTGCAATACTGAGATCCTTGCGCGATCAGGTATTCCCAGCATCTTTACAGCCCTCAGACAACGCTGTTTGTGCTAGATTGGACATGTTCGCCAGATGGAGGACGGGCATCCCAAAAGTCATCCTCTATGGTCAACTCGCGACTGGCACAAGAAAAACTGGTCGCCCCCACCTCCGTTACATAGATGTAATAAAACGTGACCTCAAATCAGTGAACATCAATACTGACAATTGGGAAGACATAGCTCTAGACCACAACAGATGGAGAGCGACAGTGACCAAAAAAGCTATGGACAGTGAAAGTACATGGGTCTCAGCTCAGGAAAAAAAACGTACAATCCAAAAAACGGCCAGCTCCTCTACCACCGAAGCAAAAGCCACCATAACCTGCGTTATCTGTGGACGGGAGTGTCTCTCCAAAATAGGGCTCCACAGCCACATGAAGTATGCTCTGAGATGATCCATAGTCGTTCTACGACTGAAGGAGGCCAATGATTGACTTATCTCTGCATTTTTCAAATTTGTTTAAACAGGCATAGATCTAGATGTATTCTTTGTGCTATAACATCTAGTTTTTAGGAGGGGGCGTGGCAGGCTCATCAGCTTATGAATTATCAGATCCAGTCTAGATCTAACACTGACACTAAAACTATCACTATGAACAGATAAAATAAAATCACTGTTATCTGAATCTATAAGGTCTTTTACATGTTGATCCGAATATAATTTAGATCTACAAGTTTTAGTAGATCAACCTCCAGATGGGGCCAGGCTCCATTTCCAAACATAAACAACAACAAAAAAGACGACTTTCAAAACGCTCTGTAATATTAAAACCATGTTGAATGAAGTAAACAGTGAACTCTTCTGCAAGCGGAAATCACGTAGATTTAGAATATAAGTATTTAAGATTATTAACCAAGAATAGGAAAGAAACAGATTTTTAACTGCACCGACGACAAAATCGTCGCTTTATCGGGCTTTTACAAAAACGACAGACGCTATTATTGTCGCTTGGGAAATAAAGAGTTAATCATTATTATTGATTTAGAGAGAAAAAAGAGAAAGTTCTGTAGAGAAACTTAAAATGTGATGAAATATTTTTTTTTACAGTTAAGGAGAATTTATGAAATTGACAATATCAGTGACAGTATAATGAAGGTTCACTGTTCTAACTAAATAATAAAAAATGCTTTGTGATTCAAGACCTTAGAAAATGGATTCTATATTGATAAAATGTGCACAAAGGTTATATATATATGCTTTTTAAAATAAATGTATCCTACCATTTCTTGACTATTCTGTGTGTACACCAAACACAAAAAAGTTGTTTGTAAAATTGCCTCTATTAATGACAATCAGCATTATATAAAGCTCACCCACTTCCATTGATCATTTCAACTGTACCAACTGACTTTAAAAAAAAAATAATTTTGTCACTATAAGTTTAGCTTTTAAATATAACTAAGGTGATCATTTGATGATGGTTTTCTTTCATCAGACACATTAAAATGGTCTCAGCCTGATGTCACTGGAATGATTCCTCCACCAAGGTCAGCTTCATCACTTGTGGCAGTTGGATCTAAATTATATCTGTTTGGAGGGCTGAGCCATATGTCAGGATGGTTTGATGACATTTTTGTCTATGATACAGGTGGGATTCTTTCTTTTTTTGTTTCCATCCTTCTTTGCTTAAATTTATTGTAAAAATGTATCATTATAATTTTAAAACACTTGGATATAACAAGAATTAATATTTTTCTATAAATGTTATATCACATAATAAAATATAAACATTCAATTACTCAACAAGACAACAAAGTTTTTAGAAACCAAGTCTCTTACAAATTTCATTTGAATAGCCTAAACATTGGCTCATGATTTTTACTTTATGACCAAAATTTTCAACATTTTGCTAAAAGATTGCAACATTATACTTTGTGTAACAAATTGTTCTTTGCTGTTTATTGAACACAGTGACTAACTCATGGTGTCTACTAGAGACAGAAGGAAATAGACCAAGGGCCAGAGATAAACTTCAGGCAGTTGGTATTGACACAAATATTTATTACTTTGGTGGCTTTGGACCGAAATCGGATGAAGCAGAAGCTGCAGATGTAAGTTGAACAACAGAAATGATTTCATTAATATGTCCTAATGAAGTTGAACAACATAGATTTAAGTTCAGCTTTGTTTTCCCCTTTCTTTCTGTAGCTGGAAGGCAATGATGATGATGAGGAGGATGAAGAGGATATACTAGAATCCCATGAACAGGAAGGAGCAGAATTTGGCTGGTTTAATGACCTCTATGTTTTGGACACTGGTAATTATCCATTCTATGATCAGCTAAAGCCTGGAAGTTGATGTCATTCAGAATGCAAATAATTCATTATTGAAAATAAAATGAAATTATGTGGCACTAGATCATTTCAATCACACTTCATCCTTTTAGATTCATTTGTTGAAATAAGCAGAATGTAAATAGAGATGCAATTTGATAAAAAATCTTTACAGATATACAGTACAAGCTTTTGTTATTGTTCTAATGAAGGTGATTAATGAATTATATAACTTGAGGTGTTTAACATGGTTCTGTTCTGTTGTTGCAGTTAACTTAAAGTGGTCTCAGCCAATGCACATGAACTTGGGTGTGCCTACACAGAGAGCTGCCCATGCAATGTGTACTATTGGAAGGCACCTTATAATTTTTGGAGGCAGAGACATAGAGGAACGGCAAAATGACATGCACATTTTTAATGTTGGTAAGCTTTAGTACAACAGATTACAAAGTGATTAGCTGAAAAAAGAAAGTTTTTTGGTTGTAATACTTTTTAAATGGATATAATGACATAATTTGAACATTTTGTTTTAAGATACTAGAAAATGGTTGACAGACCTGTCAGTAACAGGCCAAGTGCCAGCACCTAGATCCTTTCATTCACTCACTGCTGTAGGCAACAAGGCTGTGTTGTTTGGAGGACGGGGCAGAAATGATCAACACTTTGATAAATTTGATGTCTTTGATTTTGGTAAGGAAATATATTGGAAGCTTTTAGAAATACTTATCATTTTAAATCATTATTCATGAGTTGGAATTAGCAGTTCCCATTCTTTTAAGTAATCACCTAATAACAATTTCAAACAGGGGCGGACTGGGTATCAAAATCGGTCCGGGCATTACCATATAAACCGGCCCACAAATTTTCTGTGGGGGGGGATTTTTACCCCACTCGCAATTTATATATATAGATCTATATATATTAGTGTGTGTGTATATGTAATTACTCTTCACTGCATTCTGATCTTTCATTCTTTCAAACGTTTTTTCTACCCTGGAATACTCTATTCCTATAATTAGTGTAAAGACAGTACACACCGCCAAAGGGCAACTAGAAAGTCCGGGGGAGCGCTGTGAGCTCCCCTCAGTGGGGTCCGGGGTGAAGCCCAGTAACCAAGCATTATTTCCGTTATTTTAAGCTTTAAAAATGCATATTCTGAGGTATCTACAGTGCAATTAGCCTGCTACTCTTCCGCTAAAAAAATTCATAAATCAAATCTGCTATTCAATGGAGTCCAGCGACTGGTAGAAAATGGTAAAATGCTTTAGTTTTTGTGTTGCAGGGGGAAGGGAAACCACAAAGCCCCTTTTGGCTACGCTCATGAAATTTGGAAACTGTAGTTTGCTTACGTTGCAGCACTGGGGCAGTAAGTAAAGTTTCCCTTTCAGACAATGAGGTCTGATGCAAGTGATGGTTTGAAGACCCTCCCCTCCCGGATACGCCCATGTGTTATATTATAGGTGTAAGCCTAATTCTCTACAAAATATATAAGGTTTGATAACGCATCAAAAAATGGATGTATGCATTCGTAGGATTACATAATGTATTCTATTTATACATGTATGTAGTCTGAAAACTATAAACAATACAATAGCAGCCTAATGAGTTTGAAGCTTTTTGGTATTACCGGTACTTAAAGATTACAGACGTTTCTTCAAAAAATAAGATTGTTACGTCTTATGGCATTTCATGTGTCAATCTAGTCATGCATGTTGATCTGTGACTTAAAATATGCTAAATCATTGGTTTTCCTGGAGGACTCAGGCAACCCATTCCATTAAAAGATAATGTGTTGTCAATGTCTCCTACCTTAAGCTCTCTCTCCTCAATGTATTGTCAATGTCTCCTACTTCAAGATCTCTCTCTCCTCAATGTGTTGTCAATGTCTCCTACTTCAAGCTCTCTTTCTCTCTCCTCAATGTGTTGTCAATGTCTCCTACTTTAAGCTCTCTCTCCTCAATGTGTTGTCAATGTCTCCTACTTCAAACTCTTTTTCTCTCTCCTCAATGTGTTGTCAATGTCTCCTACTTCAAGCTCTCTCTCTCTCCTCAATGTGTTGTCATTGTCTCCTACTTTAAGCTCTCTCTCTCTCTCCTCAATGTGTTGTCAATGTCTCCTACTTTAAGCTCTCTCTCTCTCTCCTCAATGTGTTGTCAATGTCTACTACTTTAAGCTCTTTCTCTCTCCTCAATGTGTTGTCAATGTCTCCTACTTTAAGCTCTCTCTCTCTCCTCAATGTGTTGTCAATGTCTCCTACTTTAAGCTCTCTCTCTCTCTCCTCAATGTGTTGTCAATGTCTCCTACTTTAAGCTCTCTCTCTCTCCTCAATGTGTTGTCAATGTCTCCTACTTTAAGCTCTCTCTCTCTCCTCAATGTGTTGTCAATGTCTCCTACTTTAAGCTCTCTCTCTCTCTCCTTAATGTGTTGTCAATGTCTCCTACTTCAAGCTCTCTCTCTCTCTCCTCAATGTGTTGTCAATGTCTCCTACTTTAAGCTCTCTCTCTCTCCTCAATGTGTTGTCAATGTCTCCTACTTCAAGCTCTCTCTCTCTCTCTCTCCTCAATGTGTTGTCAATGTCTCCTACTTTAAGCTCTTTCTCTCCTCAATGTGTTGTCAATGTCTCCTACTTTAAGCTGTTTCTCTCCTCAATGTGTTGTCAATGTCTCCTATTTTAAGCTCTCTCTCTCTTCTCAATGTGTTGTCAATGTCTCCTACTTTAACCTAAAGAGTAACAACAATAAGAAAAAACAATTATTTTTTTAACTCACAAGCACAATTTTAATGTATTGAATGTATCACCTTAATTTCTAAACTTTATCAAGGTAAAAAGGAATGGTTACCAACCACCATAGAGGGAGATAAGCCTGCTTCCAGGGGACAGCATTGTGCCGTAGCTGTTGGTGATTCTATATTTCTATTTGGAGGATCAGGAAATTTTAGTCCTGAGACAATGCAGTGTCAGACATTTTACACTGATGCCTTTGTAGTTAAATCAGGTCAGCTGGAGCATTGTTTTTAGAAATTATCTTTCAGTATATAGTATTGATTAAAAGCATTTTATTTTGAACATATGCTGAACACTCACCACTTTTTTGGCCATTTTTTAGTTTACATCTCCCTTGTATTAATCTTACTTTTAATAGTACCGAAAATGTTTCAAGCTAAAGATGCTTATCATTGCCCCACAGTTTAATCCACTGATTTCTTTCAGGCCATACAATAGTTTACACCTTCAAAACTTCAATATTATAAACATGGTAACATGTTTTCACTCAATATTTATTTGTTAAAAATGTTGGACTAATTATTTTGATTTAAAAATATGATGCTGTTGTTAAAAATGTTGACAATGAGACTGCAGTTCACATGCTAATTTTAAAAGATTTCTTTTAATTAACTTATCAGAATTTTATTACAGTCATTTTATTAGTTGAAAGTTCTAATGATATTGTATGAATACTGATTTAGTGGAAACCTAATGTAAACTTTTAAAAATAGAAATTCTGTTTAGTTTGTGTTTCTTCATTGCTCATCTTTTTTTACTTCTTTGAAAAAAAGTTGTTAATTCAATGTCAGTTATCCTCCCGTTTTTTTTTTTGTTTTTTTTTTTACTTCTTTGAGAAAAAAAGGTCAGTTATGCCTAGTTTCTGATCACTGAAGTTGACACTGAAATTTCCAGCATGCTGTACATCTTTAAGAAGTCAGTGGTCACCTGTGTATTGGCTGGTGTCTAAGTTTGGGCTACATTCTTTACCTGCTGACCTCCACTTAAGTTTTATTTTGAGACAGTATGGTAACTTGCACTTGCTATATCAGTATCTTGGAAGTCAAAATTCTTTAAAGAGAAAATAAAATCTCAAAGCATGAAGTATGAAATACTTTTTGCAAGGGATGTAACTTTGTAGGTGATGCATATTATTCAGTTATGCCCCTTATGACATTTTTCAAGTAAATTCAAAGTCACCCTGTTCCCATATACAATTTGAATTGGGCAGGTTCCACTGTATATCTAATGTAAATTTGAGAAGTATAGCTTAATTTATGATTAATTGAAGTACATAATAAATGAATAATGAACATATGAAATCAACTATAGATTTTATTGAATCAGATATTTTAGACTGTATTATTGTTACTAGTGCTGACATTTTGTTCTAGTTCCTGCAAGTATGTCCTATTTCTCTGTCTTATAATTGCATTCTTCAATACTGTATCAATATACTCAGTCAAATATCTAGTTTTCTTTTCTATATAAAATTTGTTTAACAGCATAAAAACTGGTCTTTTTTATATTTGTTTAAATATTAATATTGTTTTGTTATATAACAAGAGGCGCTTTGCTTCTGAACCGGGGTCTCTGGTTCAAATCCTGGTGAAGACTGGGATTTTTAATTTCTGGATCTTTGGGCGCCTCTTGAGTCCACCCAGCTCTAATGGGTACCTAACATTAGTTGGTGAAAAGTAAAGGCAGTTGGTCGTTGTGCTGGCCATATGACACAGAAACAGATGACCTTTACATCATCTGCCCTATAGATCACAAGGTCTGAGGGGAACTTTATTAACTTACTTTATATAACACTGTTCAGAAATGTACTTGTTATTACATGCAAAGCTCACATAAACTGAGTTTAAATTTATTAAATTAATGTCTAATTTGAAGAGTCTCTTGTAATTATAAAACAAAAAATACATATTTTCATGTGTCATTGTAGGCATTGCTTGCGGGAAAAGAAGAGACTTTTTCCACAAACATTTTTTTGTGTATGTTTTTGTATAATCACACTATTTAATGTGCACTATTAATTTATTGTCTAGTAACTGACTGATTTTTTTTTTTTTTTTCAGATAAATTTTCATCAAATGCTCAGTCTAATGGTTTACCTACAGAATCTAATGATTCCTAGATCTCAGATGTTTTTATTTTTATGTTTGTTTCTTTGTCTTAACAAATTATTTTTCTCTGTCATCTTGAAGTTAGAAACTGTAGAGGTCAATTTTTATCTTATGTGCAATGTGGCTAACTACAATGTATTCAAATCTTGAGATTTCTTATGTCAGAATTCAAAACCAGAATGAAATCTTTATAAAAAAAAACAACACAAAACAAGATTATTATGTATATGTTTATGTAAATACAATAATATATTATGAACATCTTGGTCTTGTATTATTTCATTCATTTGGCAATATTGCAAAAAGAGTGTTGAGATTTTGCACTGTGAGCAAGCTATAGACCACAATCCCTCCTCCTCCCTGCATACAAAATAGTTATGTGAATAGACCTTGTTTATAATGACTTTAATGTGTCAAATTCAGCTCTTGTGATATGAAGGGAAGTAACCCTTGAGGGATTATGGGCACAACATGGCCTAAATTGTGCTGATGGGCAAAAAAACCCAAACCCATGTGAAAGTGTTCCCTGAAGTTGGACCCATGGACAAAATTGTTGGTGAATGGCCTCTTAAGTACTTACCTTTGGTTGAGTGTTTAATCCATCCATCCATCCCAGTGGCGCTACAGCCCATGGAAGGCTCTGGCCTGCTTTAACACATCCTTCCATTCAGATCTCTCCTGGGCCTTTCGTCTCCACGCCCTAACCCCAAGCTGCTTCAGATCTGCTTCCACATCATCTATCCATCGCATTCGGGGTCTGCCTTTGGATCGCCTGCCTTTTGGTTTTTGCCTGTATACGATTTTCACCCCTCTGTTGTCTGACATTCTTTCAAGGTGACCTGGCCAACGTAGTCTGTTCTTTTTTATTTCGTTCACTATTGGTGGGTCTTCATACAATTGATATATCTCATGGTTAGTGCGTGTCCTTCACCCTGTTTACTCCTGTATGGCACCATAGATTTTCCTAAGAATTTTTCTTTCCCAAGTGTTAAGTAAATTTTCAGATGTCTTGGTCAGTGTCCAGGTCTCACTTCTATACATTGCTGCTGGTCTTATTATGGTTTTGTATATTATTTTCTTGGTTTTCCTTGAAATCGTTTTGCTCTTAAGTAAATGGTGGGTGCTATAAAATGCCTTGTTGCCTCCTGCTATTCTTTCCTTTATTTCTGTTAGTAGGTCATTTTTGAAATTAATACTACTTCCTAGATATTTGAAAGTTTGGACGTTTTCAAATTCGTGGTCTTTGATTTTTATATTTTGTCCCTCTGTTTGTCTCTTGTCATTGTGATGTACTTGGTTTTACTGTCATTGACCTCAAGTCCTGCTGGTCGAGATGCTTCTAGTTGTATTAAAGCTCTAGCGATGTCAGAGGTTTCTTTACCCAATAAGGCAATGTCATCGGCATAAGCAATGTATTGTAGAGGTTGGCTGTATATCGTCCCTGTTGGTTGTGGACCCGTGTTTTCTCTCCTGAAGTAGTTAGTAATAGTTCCCCTTGTGTTTATGTGTATATTTCTTATAACTCTCTCCAGTGTCAAATTGAAAAGCATGCAGGAAAGTGAGTCTCCTTGTCTTAATCCTCGTTTAATCCTAAATTCCTGTGAGTGTTCTCCTTGTATTATGACTTTGCTTTTTGAGTTGTTTAATGTCATATGTATAAATCTTGTCAGCTTGTTGGGTATTCCAAAATCCTGTAGAGTGTCATATATGTACTTCCTTCTGATACTGTCATAAGCCATTTTATAGTCTATAAAGAGTTGGTGGATTGGTATGTTGTATTCATGGCATTTCTCTAGTATACATCTTAGTGTGAAGATGTGGTCGGTTGTGGATTTGTTGAGTCTGAAACCACATTGGTAGTCAACTAAGATTTCTTCTGAATATTTTCCAAGTCTCTTAGTTATAAGCCTAGACAGTATCTTATAAGTCACATTTAGTATAGAGATTCCTCTGTAATTACAGCACTTTAACTTGGATCCTTTTTTGTGTATTGGGGTTATAAGAGCTGTTTCCCATTCTGTTGGTATTACTTATTCCCAAATTCTTGATATTAGTCTGTGTATTTGGGAATGTAAGTCTTTCACTCCATATTTAATTAGTTCTGCTGTGATTGGGTCCTCTCCTGGTGCTTTGTGATTCCTCATGGTCCTAATTATTTCTATTTCAATGGGTGTTGGAGAGTTCACTAAGGGATCTGGTCCCCCATGTGGCAGTTCATATTCTCCATTGTCTCCATCTTCTGGTATTTAGGATCTCCTCAAAGTATTCAGCCCATCTCTCAATGACCCTGCTGTTTTCTGTGATAAGATGACCATCTTTGTTCTCACACATGTGTGATCTAGCCTGAAATCCGTTCTTTTCATCTTTAATTCTCATATACATTCCTCTTATGTCTCCCTCCTTTGCTAGTTCCTCAATTTGAGTAATCTTGGACTTTTCCCATTCCCGTTTTTTGTTTTCTTACAACTTTTGTGGCCCTTCTTCTTGCTTCATTGTATTGCTGTCTCTAGTGTTCCTGGTTTCTCTCTGTAGGACATTTCACAAGAACACTTCCAGATACAAAAGTAATGGTGAACACTCCCAATCAAATTGTATTCAGGTGTACAACATTTTGTTTATTATAATACGAATAAATGTTTTCAGTAAATTATTAGTAATATGTATACATTTAGTTTGGCAAAGTTCATAAATAACTAAACATATAAAATAATGTCTACCTCTGATTCTATAGTTTTAAATTGTATATTTTTATTTTAAAAAAACTGCTTGTATATTAAATTCATTGTTTTTACAAATATAATTCTTCAGTGACACAAAGTCAAAGCAGCGCATTGTCACAGAAAACATGAGTTACTCTACAAATACATTGGTCAACATATTATATTTAAGTTAATCAACACTCCAGTAATACCGGTATAGGTAGGTCAAGGTCATTTCACAATTTTAATCAGAAACGCGTGTGTGCATTAACTACAAGTGCACGTGCACTTGTTTGTCTGAAGTGGCTCCAATCAGATCTCTACTTCATCAAACACTTGACACATGCAAGACATGCGCAAAGGCTAAGCTCTTCAAAGTACCGGAAGTGAGGGATGGGCGGAGAGATTATGCAATTATACAAATCTTATTAACATTCTTTGGAGTCCTCCCCTTCCCTTTGATTCCACTGATTAGTCTTTAGTTTTAGCCAGACTAAATTACTTCACAGTACTATAAATAATGTACCGGACTAAGTCTTCGTAGTCTGGGACTAAATAGTAGACAAATGTAGGTACTTGATTAAAATGTCAGAATTATCAATTTTATGGTGAAAAGTACCGGTACTGTAGTTTCCAAGCTTTTTTATTTAGTGACAAAACAATCGACATGTGAAGAATATATCCCTAACCATGGAACTATAATATCCCTAGCCATTGTCAGCGGCTGCACCAGTTAGCATCGCCAATTGCTTTTGCATTGTTGTTATGTTTTGATTACGCAATTCCTACTACCTTATAACTGAGAGCTTATGTTCGTTAGCAGTTTTTTTGTTGTTGTTGTTTTTTTTTTGGGGGGGGGGGGGGGCGCATGAGAAACATTTTTGGGCCAGTACCGGTACTGTTTTTTTACACCTCTATCAGCTCACTCTGTCTGTCTGGTAAAATGTTGGTATCAATTATTTTCCCACACCCAATCTTGGATCAAGCTGAATTTTTGCACAATCATTTCTTTTACCTGACAACAGAAGAATCAATTTAAAAAAAACAAATTAGTTAATTAAATATTTGTAATTAATTATTTTGTTTGGTATCAAAGAAGGGAAAGAAAATGTACTTGACTGATGTAATGGTATACGGTGAATTAGTGCCCTTTGTACTTAGTAGAGAGAAATAGGTCGCTGCTTTAAAGTTTGAAAATAAAATAAAACCCTCTATTTTCATAAGCACTTCGCTGGCGCAGTGGTTAGTGTTGGCTTGAGGAGACAGCTAGCCCTCGAGTTTGAATTCAAATCTTTCAACCTTTCTTTTAATAAATGCATTTCCCAACTGGTCCAGACAAGTGATTTGATCATAACGCACCGAGAAAGCTTAAAAAAAATTGTCAAAAATATTTCTCATCGCACATATTTATTATGCCAAGATCAATCGCACATATAATTACGCAGACTTATCCAAAACTAATTGATGCAGTTACATTTTATATAATATAAGCTTCTTTTTAAAAAGTATTTTTTATGTTTTTCTTATTACTAAATGAAACACCAATGAATTAAATTTTTAGATCTATTTTATTGATCTTGTCATTCAACTGTCTGTCTGTCCATCGGGCTCTGGTCTGTTCACTTCCCTTCAGCTGGGTCCCTGTCTATCCTGCCGTCTTGGTTTCTTGCTGACTAGCTGACAGTGTCACGAAGTAGGACTACTCAAAGTCAACATTTCTATTTTGGATGCGAGAATGACCTGAATTCGTTTATCAGATATTTTACTCTCCATATGTCATCGTATTTTTTTTTTTAATATTGGTAAAAAAAAATATTTTTACTTGTTGCCTTTGCTCGGTATTTCATGTCACCGTGACCTTTGTTCCATTATGACTGGATGTGTGGAACCATTCAGGAACATAGGAATATGTCGATGAGTTCTACAGTGAGAACGAACGCTAAGGTTTTTGAAGGGCAGGGCATTGCATGCCACAGTTATCAGTAGGTAATAACACGTGAACAAAGATAATGTAATTACTTAGTGGTGCATGCCACCGAGCACCTGAATGGCGAGTAGGTAAAATGTTAAGCTTAACGGGCGCCAGGTGCGTTATTGTCTCTAAGGGCGCGGGCGCTCTTTTCTCTTAGCCTTTGCCTGTGATCACGTGAGATGTAGAGGAAGACAATCGATGATTCTTGTCGCCTCCACCCGTTTCCCGCTACAAAAATCTTGTTTTGTTTTTCCCTTTAACATTCCTTACTGGAAGTATTTTAGTTCACTGCTCGTGCATTGAGTTTTGAACCACACCCTCTGTAAAATAGAGAACGAAAGGGTGTGCTTGTGTGTGAGTGTATGAGAGAGAAACAGCGAGAATGGAAGGACAAAAAAAAAAGAAACATTGAAATAGAGAGAGTGTGTGTGTGAGTAAAGAGAGACTGACAGAGATAGAGAGAGAGAGAGAACGTCTTTTTATTGATTGTCAGGCCTCACGACCACCATGCACACCTCCAATCATGTTGACATTAAAGTTATTTTTTTTAAGGCCACTTCGTTCAAATAGATGTTTCCAGTACTTCCCCATTTGGGTATTTTACACAAAATCTGGAAACTTTTTTATGTACATGCCATAATTATCACTTGTCCCGAGTAATCAAATCCTTCACTTTTTCCCGGTCAACAGATGTTCTTAACAAGATTTCAAGAGAGAGTCCATTCTTTTGCGTTGTCCAGTCAGTTTTCTTTGGACAACTCCCCCTTTTTTGTGCTTCCTCAGCTGTAGATCTAGATCTATATCTTACAGGGTGTTTTTTGACAGCTAGTGTTACAAAATACAATATGACCGATGCGACCCTCTTCACAGTATTGAGGAGTTCCTCCTTTTTACCAGCCATAATGATGAGTTGCAGAACTAAAAACTCCTTTTTCTGATTTTGCTTATAGTAAATATTCATAACTATAACTTTTATATAAAAAAAAATTATTTTTTTTCATAGACATGTTTTTTTCTGCTTGATTGTCTCTCACATGTTGACAGTAGATATCTATTCGGGTCATCTAATTCACGATATCCGCGTAAGCAACTGTTGGCGAAGGTCGGAAGTTTTCCATATTAGTTTTGTGACTCGAAATGATTCGGAACCCTATAGTAAAATCGACTTAACATTTGTAATAAGATTCGGATCTTGTTCTGTAAAGAAAGTGTTTTGGAGCGCCAGATAGTTTGAAGAGTGATAAAGACCTAGCTATATTAATGTGTCGTGTGCCACCGTCTATTCTAGTCCTACTTCCCAGATATGTGAAAGGGTCATTATCGAGTATGTTCTTAGAATAGCTTTTTGCTTATCACTTTGGCCATTGCTTGATTTTCTATTTCAGGTCTTTCTGTTCTGGACCTCGACCCATGTCTCTACAAGTGATAAAGGGCGGTGATAACTGACTCCGCTGGGTGTCAGTACTCCTAGTATCTACTAAGTGACTAACTCTAAAAGAGCCACTTCGATATTTATATGACATCTAGTGTGAGCCCAAACCATTGGCGCGTGACAGATCATCAAAAGATTTTTCTATAAATCTGGACAAGTTGAACAAGTCCCTTTTGTTAACAATACTTAAAGTTGCTTGTGTACGCTTCAATTAGAATATTGATACCTTTTCATTTAGGGCAGGGGTGGGCAACCTTTTTCTACCGAGGGCTGCATTAAAAAAATTTGGGGACTGGCGGGCCGCATAATTATTTTTTTTACTCCCAATTGAGGAATTACAACAACAGTTAGCAATTTCTTGCACTAATTTTACGAATAGTTTTTTTTTTATTTTGTTATTGTCTTTTTACATCACAACATTTCACTACAAATGTACAATTGTACTTAATGTGAAGCATTGAACTGTTTACATCCGTGCATAATGTTCTGTAACTGTAGAACTAGCTTACTAGTTGTTTTGTTCTTGCGACTGCTGTCAAATTAAGTGAGCATTGACCTTTCTAACACTTTATAATTTTCAAACAAACGAGCTCCATTAGTTGTTACACTCTCCATCTTGTACAAGCCGACCCAACACTTTCAACACAGTTTTTGATAGAATTGAATAAATACTGGCTTGTGTTTGTCTTTGACTGAATGTTTCGAAATATTGCCATTAAGAATAATCTTGGTTTACTTTAAAGTTTTCAGAATGACGTTTAAAGACAATGTTTCTTTAGCCTCTTCATGATAAGTGATAAGAATCAAAAGTTTCAATAATTTCTAGATCTATAGATATTTACAATTATTTATTTAAATATATTTGCATTTTTATATATACGCTTAAAACACTTCGGCGGGCCGCATGTAGCCCGCGGACCGTAATTTGCCCACCCCTGATTTAGGGGAATTAAAAAAATAGATGCAGACTTTGGTTCATATAAAATTCAAGCGTAGTAGTCCTAAGATTTAAAATATTTTAAAGTTGTGATTCACACAGTGCGCTCCCTTCGTTAGCAGGAAAAAGCACATCAAGGGAACAGCTGCAAATTCGCCTTCAAAAAACAAAAGAAAAACAGGTTGAATGATCTAACGGCAGTTAAATGACGCAACAATCGCGGTCAATCCTCAACTTTTTTTTCATCTGGAACTTAGCCAGATTAAGCAGTAGTCTTCAAACTTTCTTACGACTTGTTTTCTTTTTTAACAATCTTTTGGGAGAAACGTTCAATTATAAAATGTCAAGTTTAATTCAAATTATATAATGGTATGTTTCGGAATATTTGCAATGGCTTCGTTTCCTGTAATATTTGTAAAAGTTTAGGAGGTAAACATTGTATACAATCTTGAGAAAGTATTTTGGCATCGTGCAAATAGTTTCTGGTTCATTTCTAGAATTGCTTCGCCACTTTGTTGATTATAAATACAAACTAAATTTATAACATCTTCATCACCGCAGCAACGATATGGGCGTGTCCCTTGTCTATACCCCCCCACACATACACACACCTTCCCCCCCCCCCCCAAAAAAAAAAGAATCCTGGGCATGTATGTACAACAGCAAGTTTGTGCTGCTTGGAGGGGGCGGAAACAGGCGTGGAAGTAGTGAGTGAATGAGACGCTTCTTTTGAATGCCAAGGACGCAAACGTTTATTGTGGTACCTGGAGGGGCCGTTAAAGCGGCGCTGTTCTCGTCTGCTCATCCTCTTTGACCTGTGCCATCATGTGAGGAGGGGGGTGCACAGTGATGCATGATGGGGTTGGGAGATAAATAAACACAATTTTCTGTAGGCAATCAAAAAATAATAAAAGCAAAATACGTCATGACTTTTGAATCTCTCTCTCTCTCTCTCTCATCCCTCTCTCTCTCTCTCTCTCTCTCTGTCTTTCTCTCTCTCTCTCTCTGTATATATATATATATATATATATATATATATATATATATATATATATATATATTAATATATATATATAATATATATATATATATATATATATATATATATATATATATACTATTAAATACAATAGTCCAATATAATACCTAGTCCAACAGGAGGCTACATTCAATACACCTAGTGACTATTCGATGACCAATTTTAATGTAACCATATTGTTCAACAGCACTCAGAAACCCACAGTTGTACGTATGTCCGGAAGCTGAAGAACTTGATCCTTGATCTTAAGCACCCTCCACCCCACCTTTGTCAAAGATGAAGGCCATTTGATTAAAATATCCCAACTTGACATGTCACTATGACTCGCATTCCGGGAATAGCAAACAACAAAATGTATTCTTTCTTCCATTTTTTTTTTTTTTGTTCGTTTTATTTTTGTCCACACTTGCTCATCGTCCCCATTGAAATTACGTTCCCTCCCACTCAGGGGCGTCCACCGTTCTTTCATCCTCTACCGAATTCTAAAGGTCCAAGCTGAGCAGAAAGGGAAGAAGTCTGGATCTATAAATATTTACATTCTCGACTCACGCCCATCGTAAATTGGGTCAGCTTGCCCCGGAGAGCTCACCAGAATGGATTGTTTACGTGTTAATAAAACACTTTGAAGAAGAAACAATTGGAACAGTTTCTTCTTTGATACAAGATTGTCAAATAACTAGCGGTTCAACCCGCCAAATCAAGGGTAAGCAGAGATATTTTTTAGTATGAGGGAACTCTGTTGGATGTTGCTGTCGGTACCAGTAACAAAATAAAATGTAACCTAAAGGACATGATCAAATCTCATGATAGGCAGTTTTGATCCTTTGAATCATTTTTTGTGTTGTTGTATGTTCCTACTTCCTACACAAGTACATTTAAAGTAAGTATTCAACTATATCCAATGTAGTGAAACAAACAATTTAAATTACAATACTCCAATGGATCATTCAATCAAGTCAAACATTCATCTTGGTCAACAAAATATTTGTAAATGTATAATAGATAGAAAATCCATCATACCAAATTTATTGCATTTAAATAGCTTGATATAACTGTCTTGTCGATTTAAAGACTGACCCTAATTGATAGTAAGCACATTCGCTTTCAATATGAAATATTTGTTTATTGAATAGATTCTATGTTCACGTGTGTGTCTGTGCCCTATATCTGCATGTTGTGCTACCTATTTGCTAGACGTCAGTCTTCTAATGTAATATAAGCAAGAAAGTAAGGCAAACCATTGAACTGTTTATCTCCTTCAAAGATTCAAGTAAATTGTGAAGCTTATCTACAAAAATGAGCTGGTGGTAAGAACAAACTCAATTTTAAAACAGATTTAATGTTTCAACTAGTTAATAACTTTTACTGTGTCTCTTCTATGTTGATTTTGTAGTCTGTCAACACTCGTACTCAGATGAAATATCTGGCCACACACAAATTGTCAAACGGAAGTGAACCACCCCTCATGATTTCTATTTTTGAAAAGCGTTTTTTTTTCCCTAATGTAATCTGAAAAGTTGTCCTCCTCCCCGTCTCCTCTTGTCTATTCACTCTTTTTTAATACTTGACAGAGAATCTTAATCACAAACAACGAGATTTAGCCTTGGGCTTTCTATCGTATATACTCACTTCTGTAGCTCCCAAAATAGCCACGGCTATTTATTTCCAGAAAGAGAACATCAATATGCTAAAAATCTGCAGGGTCTCTAGATAATTCGATTGATACCAGGACCTGCCAATTACCGCTATCAACATTGCCTGCTCCTAAAATGTCTGGCGCAGCAGAGCAGAAGATGGACGGCCTTTGTGTGAATTGTTCATGTTTCTGGTGCTTGTCAAGCAAATGGCTGAACTTTTTTTTTTCATCTCACATTTCAATTAGAAAAAAAAAAGAATTTCGACATAAAAAAAAGCAAAAGTACAAGTGTTTTTTTTTTCATGTACTTAGTAACTTGTCGCCTTTTTTTTTTTTATTAGTAAGATATCTCACAATTCGTATACGCTACTAAGTACACTAAATAATATTTTACGTACTTTACGCCACATACCGGGTGACATGCTATAGGCCCTTTCTTTACACACTTCAAGTCATTTACTGGTTGATATGAGTAACATTTTTTTTTTCTATGAGGAAAATAGTTTAAAGAGATTATAACAGTTAAATCTATAGAGCATCCTTAAAAGGTAATTATTTTTAGTCACATTTTAGTAAGATCGAAAGTACCAGTACTTTGGTAGAATTCAAACGTCTGTGGTTATGAACTATTCATTTAGCCATGTAAAGATCTCTACATTGCGTAAAACAACAGCTTAGAGCCCTAAACGAATCAAAACTGCCTGGTCGTGCTGTTGATGCGCTGGACTGTCGTTCTGTTGTTTCGATGGTCCCGGGTTCATTTCCTGCCCTGCCATCCCCCGTCGTCCTGCGGAAGGTTTGGGCTAGGATTTAGGTTATCTTTAACTCTGAAGGAACATCCAAAATATGTAAAACATTCTAGAAACAAAAGTTTTACAAAAGGAATATTCTCCAGATTATTCCACTGAGCAATGTCCGTTGCATAGAACCACATAGAAAAATATGTATCCTAACTAAACTCTCTGTCTCTGTCTCTGTCTCTGTCTCTGTCTCTCTCTCTCTCTCTCTCTCTCTCTCTCTCTCTCTCTCTCTCTCTCTCTCTCACGAGCAAACATGAGACGAAGACATTTTTAAAAATATAACAATTCAAGGATATCTAGGATAGGAACCTGTTCGCTGAGTGTTCCGAAATCGAATCATTGAAAAGGTTTGTAATTTATGTATTCCTACAGAATGGCCTGACACCCCTGAGTCTGCTCTGAACTTAGGAACTTGATGATCAAGAATTGAACATTCTCTACTGTCATCGAGTCACGTGTTACTTCACGGATGTGTAGCAACTTTGTACAAATCAAAATGAATCGAAAGGAATGCTGGGACGAACGCAATCACTAGCAGTCAGTTTGGTTCAGGCCTCTGTGTTCCCTAGTAACATCCCCCCTCCAGGATTCGAACTCGGACACCTTAGTTGAGAACCGCTAGACCACTGTTTCGTTAGAAGTCATCCAGCTCGTATTATGACATTTCCACCCTGGGAGGTATAGTTTAGACCAAACTCAGTGAAATAGTTAACAGGCTAGTGATAAATACCGTATGCTCATTTCGGTCGACTGCTGAACATAAGACTGTGTGATATATTATTAGCAGCTATGTTTAGAAGGCGTACAGTTTATTTGGTAGGAATAAATAAAAAAGGGGAGGGGGTGAGAAAAGAGCGGATCAAATACTTCTGGGGCGATTTTGTCTGGTATGTAATGGGGGGGCTGGAGAAGAGGAAGAATACAAATATTTGTAACAAAGCAAAGCAATAAAATAATAATAAGGTGTCTTGGAAATTTTGTTTTCCACAACAGTCAGACATGTGTAAAGTTCTGAGCCAAATGTAGAGGCGGAAATGTGCAATGGGTGGGGATCGGGGGGGGGGGGGGTAAACTTTTCTTAAAATTTCGAAAAATGCGATTCTGTAAACATGCATTGAAAGTAATTGAAATAAAAAATTATTTTAATTACATTTTAAAAAATTGAAATTGAGCCAATATCAAAAGAAAAGATTTTAAAAAATGGAATATGGTGAAATTCCATATCTCATAATTTTTATTTGTGTCTAATGCTGAAAAAAATTTTCTATTCTGTTGCATAGTCCTTTTTGGAGGGGACGACCCTATCCATGTCAGCATAAAGACCTCATGCTAACAACATATTAGTTTTGTGTTTGTGTTTTTTAATGATAATTAACAGAGCTGGTGGGGGTGGGGGGATCGATTCGAAACGTTAAAACTGCTACTCCTGTCCCATCCTTTACAAGCCTGTCCTTGACCTGACTGACTACGTGAGGGGCGGCCCAATGTAGGCACATTTCTCCTCACGAGAAGGAGTGGAGCAAAGGAAATAGTAGGGGCTCGTCTGCCCGTCCGGGATCTGCCTATGAATGAGAGGGATTATATTGATTGTTACTTCAAAATGATTGAAACTCTTAACTTACGTTACTTCCAAATGATTGACACTCTTAACTTACGTTGCTTCAAAATGATTGAAACTCTTCACTTACGTTACTTCATTATGATTGAAACTCTTAACTTACGTTACTTCAAAATGATTGACACTCTTAACTTACGTTGCTTCAAAATGATTGAAACTCTTCACTTACGTTACTTCATTATGATTGAAACTCTTAACTTACGTTGCTTCAAAATGATTGAAACTCTTCACTTACGTTACTTCATTATGATTGAAACTCTTAACTTACGTTACTTCAAAATGATTGAAGCTCTTCACTTACGTAACTTCAAAATGATTGAAACTCTTCACTTACGTTACTTCAAAATGATTGAAACTCTTCACTTACGTTACTTCAAAATGATTGAAGCTCTTCACTTACGTTACTTCAAAATGATTGAAGCTCTTCACTTACGTTACTTCAAAATGATAGAAACTCTTCACTTACGTTACTTCAAAATGATTGAAGCTCTTCACTTACGTTACTTCAAAATGATAGAAACTCTTCACTTACGTTACTTCAAAATGATTGAAGCTCTTCACTTACGTTACTTCAAAATGATAGAAACTCTTCACTTACGTTACTTCAAAATGATTGACACTCTTAACTTACGTTGCTTCAAAATGATTGAAACTCTTCACTTACGTTACTTCATTATGATTGAAACTCTTAACTTACGTTGCTTCAAAATGATTGAAACTCTTCACTTACGTTACTTCATTATGATTGAAACTCTTAACTTACGTTACTTCAAAATGATTGAAGCTCTTCACTTACGTAACTTCAAAATGATTGAAACTCTTCACTTACGTTACTTCAAAATGATTGAAACTCTTCACTTACGTTACTTCAAAATGATTGAAGCTCTTCACTTACGTTACTTCAAAATGATTGAAGCTCTTCACTTACGTTACTTCAAAATGATAGAAACTCTTCACTTACGTTACTTCAAAATGATTGAAGCTCTTCACTTACGTTACTTCAAAATGATAGAAACTCTTCACTTACGTTACTTCAAAATGATTGAAGCTCTTCACTTACGTTACTTCAAAATGATAGAAACTCTTCACTTACGTTACTTCAAAATGATTGAAAAAAGAGTTCTTCACTTCCCTCTCCTACCCCCACAAAACAACAACTAAGCGTTGACTATTCCTTCTGCCGGGTAGCTGTCAGACTTTTAAAAAACATAATTCTGAAATCAAATATTAAGATTAACTTTTGTTTAAATATTATAATTTTTTTTGGACCATATTTGTAAGTAAAATTCACACCATATGTTGACAAAAAAAACGCCAAATTATGAGACACAATAGGAAATGAAACTTTATGTCAAACATTTTCAGTGATTTCTTTGTTTACATTTGGACCATTGCACATTCTATAGCCCGCCCACCTCCCCCACTTAACCCAGACTTTTAGTCTCTCCCCTTTCTATTCTTTGTCAAAACATAATGTTTATTTGGGAGTTTTCCTGATATTTTTTTACATCAGCTGCTAACTAAAATATTTACGGTTGATCCTATAACACCCCGGTCGTGTTTCAACGGTGGATCCAAGGTTCTCTGGCGCCCTTAGGAGGTGACCCCCGGAGTTACTGTTTATTTTGGAACTCAGCGAGTCGATTGACACAATCTTTTCGAGGCCGCCATTGCGTTCTTTTTCTTCTCTTGTTCCTGGCGATAAGTCGTTTTAGGGGACCGCATCGGTTTAGAAATATTCATCAAGGGAGATAAATAAACTGAAACTGAAGTATTTAAAAATTTTACAACCAAACAAAATTCCAGGAGATAATTTACAAAACAGCCGTTCCGTGTTCAAATAATTAAATACTATTACTCAAGAGTATTAACATTAGTCATGGCTCAGAAGTTCTGTTAATTTCTAAGAATCAGCGTTATTGTAACGTCAAAGTTACTAGTTCAGTGACGTAGTTAGGTAACCTTGGTCCGGATCTAGGAATAAATCAGATTTATTCTTTGAAAGAAACACATACGCCTATACATATATGTATATAGGCTAATTACCAATATGCCTACATTTATAAAAGAGCTTTCCGATGTACAATCTTAACAAGTCAATGACTTCTCATAAAAATGTTTTGTTTGTAAAATGTTTTACATATTTCGGATGTTCCTTCAGAGTTGAAGATAGTTTACTTCCTAGTCCAATCCTCCCGCAGGACGACGGGGGATGGGAGCGGGCAGGGTTTGAACCCTCGACCGTCGATAAATCCGAACGATAGTCCAGCGCGCAAACCGCACGACCAGGCAGCCATCCAAGTAATAGTGACACGTCTCTAAATTGCTTCTACAAGTCCTCTTTAAGTAAGTGTCACGTCAGTTTTAGAACCCCTGTAATATTTTGTGACTAGTAATCACTGAACCATTCCGTGCTTGTTCGCACGAGATTTTGTTTTTTGGGCGGAAGCTGACCACGAGGTGGACGGTCAGTTGTTTTATAGACTCTGGTAAGAGAGGAGTGTTTTGGATATCTTGTCCAGTACAGTAATATATATTTATTAAGATTGATTTTGGAGTATATGTGATACCTGAAGTATTTTATTGGATTATAACTCACTATGTTTTGTGAATATTTCTTGATGGCTGGACTTGCCAATATCTGTTATTAATTATATTGTGTGTAATAAAAACCATGTCTGCTACCAGTGAGTCAATCCATTATTTTGAATATTGTGGTCAGAGAGTTCAGCATGTTAGTGTTCTCACGCACTAGCAAATCTAGTGCGCGAGAGAAAGTATTTAATTAAGAAGTTAAAAAATATCATAGTAGTACCAGTACAACACAGATACATTCGCGTCATCACGCCTACAACAAGAACTAGGCTGTGACAGTAAGAAATATGTAAAAACTATCATTATTTCATATTAAAATAGACAGCTGCAGAGCTCTCACTAAGGTCGCGGGACACATAGAATGGACCTTGAAGAAGTAGGCGCAGTCGACGAAAAGAAGACCTCCCGCAGACAACGGCCTTGTGCAGGTCGCAACTGGGTTTGTGTGGTCATGTGAAATACTGCACTTATTTATAATCTTCACGACTGAAAACATAGCCTACATCATTATTTCATATTAACAAAAAAAAGTTTTAAAATCTTTTGCCATTACACATTTCGTAAACAATTATAAAAGCATTCAGATAGAAGATTCCCATCTATAGCGGATTATCTTAAATATCTAGCTGCTTGTTTTTCTGGTGTTCAGAATACAGGAAGTGTGAATAAACTTTTTTTTTAACTGTTCAATCATTTTTAGTGGCCCCCGAAAGAGAAAACACGCTATTAGTTTTGTGTGAAATGTCTGTCCGTCCCGTTTAGATCTCGTAAACTAGAAAAGATAGTGAAAATCCGACATCATAATATTTTAGTCAATTCAAAGTTCTGATGCAACGGCTACTTTTTTCTTTTCTAAAAGCGAAGAATCTAATTTTTTAAATCACTTATTCAAGCAGTTTTTCATAAAAATACACCAATTTTACAACTATTCACTATTTAGTTGGGGAGATCACTATTTACCATATTTTTGAACACATTTATTCAAATGGTTTTAGATTTTTTTGTTAAAAAAAATTTTTTTTTTATTTTTATTTCTACGTTATGTAAGTTCTTTTCTACTATTTACTATATTTACCCCCCAAAAATGTTTACTTTTTTTAAGAGAAAAAAATCTATCTAGTATGCATATAAGTCGGACAAAATTTAAAACAACAATGAATAAGTCGGTTTTCATATTATCGCACAAACTGTAATGCTACACTATATAGACGAAGCAAGTAACTAAAGGAATATTATATTTTTTTTACGGAGATGTTTTTTTCTTTTTTTGAGGATTTGAATAAGAGATTGACCCTTTACAAAACAATTAGATCAATGAGATTTTCATTATAAGACATCAGTTAGGCTAGGTTCACATTTAACTTCACATTCACTTTCACCTATCCTTTGGTCTGTTGGACTCTATGTTCTCTCTGAAAATATTGATACCTGCCCTTTTACCTGCCTGGGTGGACCACTTCGGGGGCCGATTTTGAGTTTGTGTTTCCACACAAACTGTCTTTGTAACATTGTTTTAGGGTTCCGCGGAACACAGTTTGGGGAACACTGGCTTAAAGAATGCAAACTGGATCTTTAAAAAATCAAAATATAAACAGAGAAGAGATTTCTGTATTTAAATTTTTTGAAGCAACTCCCCCAAACCTACACATTATTTATCAATAGATATCAACTTTCTTTTTTATCAATTTTTTTTTCTTCTGGTATAGCAAGTAACAAAGTGAGACAAAAGTTCGTCTAATACTAAACTTTTTGTTTTTGACTCAATGGAAAGAACAACAATATATATACACATGGGCTGCTATTGGACATTTTCAATGTCAAGGACGCTAAATTGAATTTCAGTGTTGCCAACTCAATAGTAAAGAATTGGGCTAATTTTAAATCTCAATGCGTGGCAGTTCATCTTCGTATCAAATCTCCTTTTTTACCTCTAGTTTGTTGCTTTGTTGTTGTTGTTTTGTTGTTGTTTTGTAATAAGTCCAAAAGTGCAATTTCAATGCTCTCTCAATATTGAAATTATTTGGTCTAACAAACGGAAGAGCTTAGAACAGTGATGTCCAACCTAATTCGACCAGCGGGCCGTTTTAATTTCCGAAACTCGTCTCGCCACATGACCGAAAAGTTTCAAAAACGAAATGAAATTGTTCTGAAACTATTTTAGTAGAAACTGTGAATTTAATACTTAATTAATAGGTTATTTGACTTTTTTTTTTCGTGTCAGAAAACAGCTTGATTTCTCTACTTAAAATGTGAGCAACAGTGAAGATAGCTTTACAACCGACTAAATTTTTTGGTCTCTTTTGGTAAATATTCACATGGATCCTCCAATCTCTAGGCGTAGTTAATCTTTTATTTGCGACTCAAACCAATAATGCCGCCATATTTATTTTATAGTGCCGTTTTTATGTTGTCGTTTTATTAAACAGTCACACTTTCTTGATCAAATAAATATGTCGGCTTATTATCATGTTCAACAAAAAAACTAACGATAGGTTCACTTTACCTGGTAGATTCTACATTTAGAGTTCCAATGCATAAACACACAAATGTTAAAGATCATAATACCAATCCATCGGAGAAAAAATGAGGGCCCAACATAGGTAAAGATACATTTTTTCAACCTTTTTTTGGAAGGGACATTTTCGGCGGGCCTGATGGAACCACGTCGCGGGCCGGATCTGGCCCGCGGTCCGTATTTTGGGCATCACTGGCTTAGAAGATTTCATTCTTCAGTGCTAGACAGCAGTGGCGTAGCTAGGAATTGGCCATCATTTGGGGGCCCGGGGGGGCTTGACCTCTTTGGGGGCCCCTGCATTTTGAGTAATATATAATATTTAATGTAAAAAAACACTCATTTGGGGCACCCTCAAGTGGGAGACTGGGGGAATTTTCAAATTCTCCCCCTCCCTTCCCCACCCTAGATACGCCTCTGCTAAACAGTGCACAAAAAAAAGGATAATATACATTTGAAACAAGCATAGCTTGTCAACACTTAATTTGGTACACCGGATACACCAAAAAGTCAATTTTTTATATTGCCTCTTTTAGCAATGGGCCCGGGCGTAAAGAACTGTATTGCGCTATGTTTGTCCCGCTACTGTTGACAACATTAAACCAATTGTGGGTTAATATTGAGTTAATTTTGTTTCAGTTTATACGCGAGACTTTCGATAAAACTGACGTTTTATTAAGGTCCTTCTGTCATGTGTAGCAAAACATTTCTCTGCCTGTCTGTCAACGCATTGAATGCTGCACATACACATGACGAAACTATAAACCTAGCATAAACCCAGCATACCAACTTATAGACCAACTCTAACGATCTACGGTTGGTTGTTTTTCTTGTCTTCCCGCCAGAATCAGTGAATCGATAGAAGTTTCCAGACGTAGACATCAACAAGTTATGAACTATTTTGACATGCGTATGTACACGTGTCTATACCAGTGACATTTGTTTGTCAGTCAGTTTGATGCCTCCGTCTTGTCCTGAAGGCGGAGTATTATCTTGTTTCTGCACTACGCATCTACGATGATCGCCACGCCGTCGCGAGTCTCATTCGTACTTTGAAGCACATGTTTGTGTTGTTTTGACTTCTGCTGAAAAACTTGAAACTCTGTCTATATAACACTCAGTAGTCCGACTCTACGGAAAGAGTTAAAGCCTCTTCTGGTATTGTTATCATGAATGATGGGTGTGGGGGGGGGGAGGGGTCTTAGTATATGAGTGACGTGTTCGATTTTGCACAATTAGAATGGTATTAAATCAATAAATATAGTAATTATGAACCAAAATATATTTTCTTCTTTGAAAAAAATAATTTTTCGTGTAATTTTAACCTTACAAGCAAATTGAAAATTATTTAGTCTAGTTTGGTCTGTAATAAATTTAAAATATCAGGGGCGGACTGGCTATATAGGCTATTAGACGAATCCATAAGCATTTTTAGCGGCCCCCGTAAGGGGAAAAAGCCGCTATTAGGTTTGTGCAAAATGTCCGTCTCTCCGTCTGTCACACTCAGATCTCAAAAACAAGAATAGAAATGAAAAATTTTATTTCATCATTAAATGCGGCTTGAAAAGTTTAGATGCAACGGCTACTTTTGGTTTTCTAAATTTAATTTATAAAATTAATTATGCAAGCGATTTTTTCATAAAAATACACCAATTCTAAAACAATTACGTAAATTTAAGGGAGGCAATGTTACAATATGCTAACAAAGATGGACGATTTTTGTGTATTTTCTTATCTTATCTTATATAATACAGACGTTACTTCAAAAAAGGAGATGATTACGTCCTACGCGTCATGCATTCAGTCATGCATATTAACCAATGACTTAAATTCTGCAAAGTCACTGGTTTTTCTGGCTAGCTCAGGCAACCCATTCCATGCTCTAATAGCACTAGGGAAGAAGGAGTATTTGAACAAATTTGTCCTAGCATATGGGTCAAATATATTTATAAAATGTACAGGAAATGTTTACAACAAATATAAATAATACTTAAAGGTGTTTTTTCTGGTCAACTAGCTGCTAAAATTAAAAGAAAACATTTCTGTTTGTTTATAAAGGCTAATAATGCACTTTGTATGTAAATATCAAGCACATTTTTTAAAATGGACTTTTTTTGCAGCGATTTTCGTGCATTAGCGTAACGTCGCAACATTGACCGGTGCTAAACCAATTCCTTAAACTTTTTTTTAAAAATCAGATTTTATTTATTTTTTGTTTAGTGCCCCCATCCGAATAAAAGAAGCTTATTTTTGTGCGTTTTGTCTGTTGGTCGGTCTGTCCGTCACGATTAGATTAACAAATAACACTAGAGGCTATTGTAAATCTGATTTAACCTTTAATTTTTCAATCAGAAATATTGCAATAGTTTTAAGTATCTATAATAGATTGTTCCGGATGTTTTGTGAAAAACAAATCAATGCCAATGAATATTTGTTTGCTCTTCTAACTTATATTACTTTTTTTTTCATGCTTAAACGTTGCAAGTGACACATGTTCTTTAATATATTGTTCCGGTTTTTTAATGTAAAAAGCATATAAATGCTAAATAAAAATATCTATACTGATTTATATTTCATTAACTATAAAGTTGTTCCGGATATTGTTTTATAAAAAATAAATTATGTCAAATGATTGTTTGAAATCGCATAATTGACTAATATTACATTTATATTCTTTGACACTACGTCACTGTAGTTTATTTATCACTATCAACTGTTCCGAATTTTTAGCTTAAAACAAATTTGTCAAAAATATCGACAATAGGTTGTTCAGAATTTTAAAATAAGAAAGTAATTTACTAGAAACGATTATTGAAAATCACTTTTTATTTTATTTTACAGTTAATTTTCTTGCCGAAACATAATAAAAGTTGTTTAATCGGTAAAGAATGTTCCGGATTTTGTTTCGAAAAAGAAATCTACCTACATTACCTTAATTTTCTTACAAATCGTCGCCAAAAATGATCCGAATTTTATATGAAAAATCTAATAACGCTAATAAATGTTTGAAATCCCTCTTCTAATAAATAAAACAAATAATTTTCTCATTTACGAAAATAAGTTGTTCCGAATTTTTTATGAAAGATAGTTTAACTATATGTAAAATCGAACTTCTCTCTCTATCACTACATTTTACTTTCTAGCTAAAACGTTAGAAAATCTAATTATCGTTAATATTATGCTCCGATTTTTAAGGAAAACAACTTCCTAACACCAAAGTATGGTTTGAAAAAATCTCCATAAGGCTATGGTACATCTAATTTTCATAACAGACCATCCCACAAATTTAATTAACGGCATTTGATTAATCTGGAATTCTTATTTTCTCTCACTATACAGTAGAACGTCGTTTATCCGAACGTTTATTATCCGGAGCGTCAAATATCCGGACCAGTTTTTTTTTTTTATCAACCACATGTACTGTGATGCACATATACTGTATGAATACGAAAAATAAGTGATTATTTTCCACAATAAAGGTAAAATTGCGACATTTGTCACCTATTTTGCTCGTTCTTCACGCACGTGTCCCGCATGTGATGATTTTCAATATTCGTATAGTGTCCGGTTGCATATACTGCATGGATCGCTTCGGTTTTCGGTTATCCGAACAATCGCGTATCCGAACGGTGTCCGGTCCCAATTGAGTCGGATAAACGACGTTCTACTGTAAATATATAAACATCCGGAACAATCTATTATAGAAACTTAAAACTAATGCAATGTTTCGGAAATTAAATTTTAATCAGATTTTCAATAGCTTTTAGTCTTTTTTTTTTCTCGCTATTAACAGAACGGACAGGCAGACTGGCAGACAAAAAAAAGCGTCTTTAATCCTTATTATGTCTAACTAGTCCATCAAATAAAATGCTAAAAGAACAAACTCGGTGCACCAATGTCTATGAACACTCGACAACTGCTCGTATAGATGACATTTTTTAGTCTAACTAGGATGTGTGACGTAATGGAATTTTTTTTCCTTTGACGTCATATGGAGTTAATTCTTTAAATGAAATGCTAACAGAAATCACTCGGTGCACCAATGTCTATGAACCCTCAACAAGCTGCTCATATAGATGATATTTTTTAGTCTAATCCGTGTGACGTAGTGGATTTTTTTCCTTTGACGTCATATGGAATAAATTCTTCAAATGCTAAAACAATTCGGTATAGTAATGTTTATTAAACCTCGTAATGTGACTCGCATTTTAAAAAGACATAATAGCTAGATTTAGATCTAATCTAGATTTTTTACACTAGATCTAGATTTTTTTTTTTTACACTAGAGCTAGATTTTTTACACTAGATGTAGATTTTGTACACTAGATGTAGATTTTTTTTTTCTTACACTAGAGCTAGATTTTTAAAACTAGATTTAGATTTAAGTTCTAATTAAAATCATTATAGAATCTAGATCTAGAACTTCTTGGTCTAGTTTAGAATGTTTGTTGTTTTACATGTTTCGGATGTTCCTTCAGAGTTGTAGTCGAAACCTCCCGTAGGACGACGGGGGATGGGAGCGGGCAGGGTTTGAACCTGGGACCATCGATGAATCCAAACGACAGTCCAGCGCGAAAAAAGCACTACCAGACAGCCATGATTTAGACTAGATCAAGGTCTATAATTTTAATTTCTAGGCTTAAAGTGTAGATTTTTATTTCTAAAGTCTAGATTGTCAATATGTCAATATTGCAATGTTATAAAATACTAAAACTAATGTACTATTTTAATATTTCATATTGCAATTAGTCTATTAATTGATTATCTAGTTTTTTTAAAATATAAATCTTATCTAAATTACATCTACATTATCCCAATATATATTTTAGATCTAGATCTAGTAGATATAGATATTTAGAGTGCTAAATCAATAGTTTAATTTAGGTAGATCTAATCCTCATTCTAGTTCCATTTAAATGAAAATGCTCAATACCAAACGATTAACTAAAATCGCTCTTCTGACATATTGTACATATCCGGTAGTTGTCATTCCGTAATGTGTAGGTATATTATCAATAGTAGGCTATTAGATTGTAACCAGTTTGACATTAGATTAAGTGCGGTTAGGGCGCAGGACTGATTATCTCTACAGTCTCGGTTTCATACCCTGCTCGATGCCATCCTCAGTCGACCAGCGAATATGCGGATCCGACAGGGATACGTCTCCCACGAGACCGCCTCTGAGTTTGTATGGCAACACAAACTCTCTTTGTGATCTTGTTTTTTTTTGTTTTTTTTTTTGCTTTTATATATTTTACTGACTGACGCATCGTTGCATCTCTTAGCATAATAATCGTGGAGCCTCTTCCAGGCCGCCTGTAGTGTGGCGAATTGTGCGGGCCTGACTTTAATTTTGTTTATTAGACTTTTCTTAGCAGGAAAATTTCAGGGTTGGTAAGAAAGAAGATAAATCTCGAATCAAAGATCTCTTCAACAGAAGCTTAAATTCTAGTGAAAAACTGTGATAGGAACATGTTTCTATTTCCAACGACGTGACCTTTCTCCTACCTTCCCGAAAACTTAGCAGACGTTATACTACAAGCCCATTGTCAAGGAATATTTCATTACTCACATGACATTCGATTGGACGTTGTTTAGGGACCCGAAGTGTTTAGAAAAATTTAGTTTTTATTCATTATAAACTTTAAATATTGCAATGAAATTTAAGGATTTAGTTTTATTGCGGTGTTGGGGAGTAAATCTAGTGCCTTTCATTTTAGTTTACTTTAGATGAAAACTTCTAAGAAACTTTTTATTAACAATATGAGAATTTAAAAAAAAAAGAAAGAAAAAGGAAAAGGTGGACTTCAAACATCCTGTCAACGTGTAACAATTTGATTGGTTCAAACAAAAAGTATTCAAATCCCTTCTATAGAAGAAATGCAATGGGAACATCTGCTCAAGGTTAAGAGTTTTTTCTCTTAGTAGGCCTAATGTAACGAAATAATCTACAGTGGTCACTGGTCAGTGCATCAAGAATAAAGTCTTAATTCGTTGTAAGTTATTTTCCTTTAAACAAAAAACTAGACACTTAACTCCTGCGATTTTTCTGTTATACTATGTCAGTCATAATAAACCAACCAAAGTATTTGACTGTAATCTTGACTTAGTCTTAACTTGAATGCACAAACTTGTAGTCAAACTGACATAGACTTAGCAACTTGTGGATTAACATGTTCGACACACATCTTATCTCCTTCTTACACCAAATGTAATCAAAGAAACTCAAAAAACTTTTTTTTCCATTCAATTTTGTAATCAATTGCTTTGAATTGTCTGCAGTTGTATTTTTCATTTCTATGTCAGGGGCACTAGAGCAATGCAAGGGACTGTATTTATACAGAGTACACCAAGTTTCGCTGGGTAATGGATTTCTCATGTGTTAACTGGTCTAGGTTTTTTTTTTCAGGATTTAATTTGATCTCTTAATCCAGAAGAGTTTCTCTTGGCCTCTGCTTATGATTTGTACTGCGCCTGTCATTGCTCGTTCTGTTGTAGTTCACATACACATGCACTAGAAAGAAGTGTTACCCCCCACTCCCACCCCATGACATATTGAAATAGATAAACATATAGGCAGAAATGTGTCACGTGGGTCTGGCCAAAAAAAAGAAAGGAGAACAAAAATATAGAGAACATGACAAGAATGTGAAAGTCAATATAGAAAACAAATTGTTCAAAGAGAGAGATAGACTGAGAGAGAGAGAGATGGAGAGAGAGGAGATAGCAAAGAAGAAATTGAATTCAATAAGGGGGAGAGTATGGGTTGAGAGGAAGAGAGAGAAAGTATGGGTTGAGAGAAAGAGAGAGTGAAAGTGTGGGTTGAGAGAAAGAGAGAGAGAAAGTATGGGTTGAGAGCAGGGGCGGACTGGCTATATGGGCATTTGAGCAAATGGGCCTAAAGGGCCTTAGGAATGCCACTATGGCACGTATTATATTGTTAAAGGTTTTATAATATTCTCATATATATATGTGTATATATATATATATATATATATATATATATATATATATATATATATATATATATATATATATATATATATATATATATAAGCATCGAATGAGCTTCATATTAAAAACATCTTTTACAGACTATTGTGTAATACTCATTTAATCTAACACATTTTTTTAAAAATGTAATAGACTACATCCGTAGACAGTGCTATTAGTAGGCTTCATCCTTTTAGGGCCTATAAACATATATATTAAAAAGCAACATAAGGCCCTCTATTTCTTATTAAGATATAGAACATGCATACAGTTATCGATACATTATACAAAATAACATTATGATTTCAGTTCTCAAGGCAATTTTTTACAATTTATTTTGTTTTTTTACTTTCAAAAGTAGAACGGTGAAATTAGAGTTTTCCCCGTGTGGCCAACTTCTAGGCCACGTACATCAACTGTTACATTTCTAGGCGACGTACATCAACTGTTACATTTCTAGGTGACGTACATCAACTGTTACATTTCTAGGTGACGTACATCAACTGTTACATTTCTAGGCGACGTACATCAACTGTTACATTTCTAGGTGACGTACATCAACTGTTACATTTCTAGGCGACGTACATCAACTGTTACATTTCTAGGTGACGTACATCAACTGTTACATTTCTAGGCGATGTACATCAACTGTTACATTTCTAGGCGACGTACATCAACTGTTACATCTCTAGGTGACGTACATCAAGTGTTACATTTCTAGGCGACGTACATCAACTGTTACATTTCTAGGCGACGTACATCAACTGTTACATTTCTAGGTGACGTACATCAACTGGTACATTTCTAGGTGACGTACATCAACTGTTACATTTCTAGGCCACGTACATCAACTGTTACATTTCTAGGCGACGTACATCAACTGGTACATTTCTAGGCGACGTACATCAACTGTTATATTTCTAGGCGACGTACATCAACTGTTACATTTCTAGGCGACGTACATCAACTGATACATTTCTAGGCGACGTACATCAACTGTTACATTTCTAGGCCACGTACATCAACTGTTACATTTCTAGGCGACGTACATCAACTGTTACATTTCTAGGCGACGTACATCAACTGTTCCTGAAGGTTCCATGAAGTTCTGACTTGAATAGAGGTATTGTAAAAAGGTCGGAATGAGATGATGTGATGTAAAGGAACTAGGGAAGAGGCAGGAAAGGTCAAGTAGCGAACACGAATGGTTGACCAAGGTCTGGAAGAGACGGGAAAGGTCAAGTAGCGAACACGAATGGTTGACCAAGGTCTGGAAGAGACGGGAAAGGTCAAGTAGCGAACACGAATGGTTGACCAAGGTCTGGAAGAGGCGGGAAAGGTCAAGTAGCGAACACGAATGGTTGACCAAGGTCTGGAAGAGGCGGGAAAGGTCAAGTAGCGAGCACGAATGGTTGACCAAGGTCTGGAAGAGGCGGGAAAGGTCAAGTAGCGAACACGAATGGTTGACCAAGGTCTGGAAGAGGCGGGAAAGGTCAAGTAGCGAGCACGAATGGTTGACCCAGCTCACTATCCACCCACTTCTTGGTTCATCCATCCTGTTCACTATTCACCCAGTTCAATATCCACCTTGTTCATTATTTTCTCAGTTCGCTACCCATCCAGTCCATTCTCACTATAGATCCAAATAATTATCGACCCGGCTCACTATACACTTACGTTCACTATCAACTATCCACATACCTTCGCTCACGAACATACTTTCCACCTAATATAGCCAGGAAAACCAGTGACTTGGCAGAATTTGAGTCATTGGTTAATATGCATGACTATATGCATGACGCGTAGGACGTAATAATCTTCTTTTTTGAAGTAACGTCTGTATTATATAAGATAAGAATATATTCTACAATCAATTCACTATCCACCTAGTAGACAAGACTTAAAAAAGACCCTCCTGAGTAAGGAATGTTTAGTTTGTTATCGTTGGCCCCTCGAGGGATGTGTCGTCATACAGCATCTTAAAACCTGTCTGATACAAACAAGACTTAGCCCTTGCTGTACAGAGAACCAAATAACTCTCGACGGCCAGTTGTTTCATCTTTTAATTAATGGCCTACTTGGCCAGTTAAGACATCCCGGTATTCATCTTCCAACCAAAAAAGCGAAACCAAAAAAAGAAAATATGGTCTTATTCTGGGGGATTACGTCTTGACTTACTTTGAGACAGACTATCACCAGACACAGACAAAGGCGTGGATAGAACAATGAGGGGGACACGCCCATGGAATAATTTAATATCGCATTAAGGAATGCAGTGTCTCTCTCCCTGCTTACACGTTGATTTAGTTCCCTTATTTATGTCATGTTTCGCACGCGGCTGACTGGAATTTTGAACTTTGAATTCTTCGAACGCCCTTGAGTCTATCCAACTCTAAATCGTACATAACATTTGTTTGGAAAGTAATAGTGGTAGGTCATTGTTCAGGCCACAATATATCCTCGTTAACCATTGACCACAGAGCTTATAAACATAAATCCAAATATGACATTGTTGTCAATAAATTGATTGCTCATCAATACAAATGTCATCTGTTAATCCTCAAAACAACGCCACAAGATGGCAACCAAAACGATGAAACTTAAGTCCAGACATGGCAAACGTACACTTTCACTGTCTCCTGCTGAAATAATTTTACAAGCCAAAAAAAAGAAACATTTCAAATTCTTTCATTACTATTTTAGTTTCAGAAAAAACAACA